>JAWMAG010000005.1:11440000-11477500 GCA_037013455.1 Ceratitis rosa | reverse complement strand
AACATGAGCCCCTGATGCCTCAGAAGTGCTTCTGAACACATCCTTAAGTGAGACTGTAACATTTGCTTGCTTATCCTATAAATACATACTGATTGACCTACCATATGTCTCTCTCTGAAGTAGCGAGTTCATATACGTTAAGAGCGTAATTTTCATAAATATTTTTCGCCAAGCCACTACTAGCTGTGATGAGCAGTCAGTGAATGGTTTACAAGCAATCAGTGTAAAATCGAAACAAATTATGAATGGAATTCTGTATGAGTTTATATATGCAAAAGCATGCATGTGTGTATATATGGGTGTGATATCTCAAATGTGTTGTTTCTGTGAAGCTGGACAAATACTTATTTTAGATATTTCATTATTGCCATTTTATGATTATTGCATGACCGTCGCGATGATGCCATCACAGCAAGTATACAGGGAATATTTATATGTATGCACCTTAGTTATTGTTGTAACTCATAATCATTACACGACATAAACAAGTGTATGAAATTCAAGCAAAAAAAAAATCTCTTTAAATATTTGCACAAATCAATAAAATTATAGTGGCAGTAAAGTTGCAAGCGACAAGTGGCATGTAAAATGCAATGCAATGACGACGATCAAGAAGGTTAATCGTGCCTTACCACACACAATTGAACTTCGTTACTGCCACAATGTACAATATGTGATATGCCACAATCATGCTGAAAACTTAATGTTACTTTGGGATTTCAAATTTTTCTTTTTTAATTTTGCTTAATTTTCTCGACTATGGGTCCAGGTCAGAGAGCAATTACGCTCATAGCAACAATAAAAATATATTTATTTGTGTGCCACTAACACAACACGATATTACTACATATATTGTTCATACAAAAAAAAAACATAAATCGAACTATGCACCGATCAACGCTTCACCTGCTGAATGACTTAGCTCAACTGTGGCTCACGGTAATTCTGTTGCATTGTGTGTATTGACAACCATTTTGCCACATTAAATTTGCATATAAACATAAATATCAGTGGTATTAGCAAACGGATTTCAATCAATATTCAATGACTGTGATAATGAAATCAGTTCTTATGGATTTTTAATTCACAATATTGCAATGATATTTTTTGATTATCATTTCATCACTAAGGTCAAGTTTAAACTCTACAATAGAAGAAAATAATTACTGTTTGAAAGAAGATCTTTGGGAGAATGAACTTTTTAAGGACACCAGATTTAAGACGGTACTTCGTATTCGCAAGCAAGGTGGCACTTTTCATAAAAGGGTAAGTTTCGACGCTACTTTTAAAATTAAAGCCCCTGAGCAAACAGAAAACAATATAAATGATATAGTTGAATACATATTTCGGATCACCTCTCTATATAAGTCTCAAATAAGAAACTTTCAGAAAATATTATGGTTTCAAAAAATCACATGCTATCCTGTTTTCTGCTACCGATATGAGAGAATTGAAAGGTCTTGCGAAAAATTCAAAACAGTCTTATTTACCGTCTGCAGAAATTCACTTTGATGAAGTTGAAAATTTCTGCCAGAAGGAAATGCAGGCATTGAAACACAAGTTGTAAACCAAAAGTCCACATGAAAATCCATCAAGCTACATGGATGTTGACGGATCGAAAATCGCGCGATCACATTGATTGATGGAACACATGTATCTAGTGTTCCGAGGACCTAACATCGAATCGATTCACTATCTTGTTGCAGCAAAGATGTGCATCTGCCTCTGTGAATCAAGGAATGCTAGTCTACAAACACAAGAAAGGTTTGACGCCGAAAAGCTGCAACCACAATATACAACCGAACGGATTTCTATTCCATTTACACACCTCCTTTCATCAGCAACTCGACATATGCGAACTGTTGGACGGCATCTCAAACTTCCTACTTACTGCCGAAGTTGCGATCGACCACACACACCACAACATGTGCGGGTAGGGTTAGACACCAAGAGCTAAAGAAGGAAGCCAAATGCGTTTGCAGATAAAAAAAAAGATGCCGAAATGCGTACGCATGAAGAGCCTGAGAAGCTGGCCAACAAGGGTAATACTCGAAAACGCTATGAAAAGAATGGCAGTGAAAATGTAAAACACGGAGAAGGCGAACCCGAAGTGAACTGGAAACCCCAATCGATGATGATGGAAGGAACGTTTTTATCCGACTATGACGAAGTTGGTCAAGAGCTGACAATGTGCATGCATGCATCAGCGTCTTTGCAGAAATGGTCAGACGAAAGCATGCTCGTTGACTCAAACCTTATTATGCTATGCCCAGTCTAAAAAAAAGGTAGAACCCATGGTCTGCGCCCATTACCGTGAGAAAAGCCTCACGTCAACAAATTGATTGGATCTTATAAATTTGGCTTTTGAGTTGGTAAATCCATCACTGACGAGATATTCATTATGCATGGCTTCCACGTCACCTTTGCCAGTCATAACTTCGAGGTCGTAGATAACTTCGTCTATCTAGGGACCAGCATTAACACCAATAATAATATCAGTCAGTTAATGTTGAGAATGAAATCGAAAAAAAGCGAAGACTTTTTCTGTTTAAAGCAAGGCATTCCTGTAGATACTAATAAATTTTCTGATAGATGACTTTTAAAATGTTTTAAATGTTCTAGAATACAAGTTATACGAAATCCTCAGCCAAATTTCGTACAAGTCTGCCTCGTCTTCCTCCAGGGCTTCGACGCAGTCTATCTATAAATGAACTACTTGAGACTCCAATGAGGTATACTCTTGGCTCTTTAACCATCCTTAATGTTATAATTAAAATTAACTCTGTTTAAGATTGTTATAAAAATTTCGGTATCGACGAAAAAAAACTTTTCTTTATTTCTTTTTATTCTGAAGGAAATTTGTTGCGCTCATATTAGAACTACTAATTTACATAAATATGTAAGTATACTACATAAATATTTTTACATTTTGTTTTACTTTTGTTATCCTCTTAAAACTACTGTTGTCGTCATTGTTAATTACTAAAGATGATAAACACTTAATTAAACAACATTTATATTTTAATTTATGTCTACTGTTAAATGCTTATGCAAACGAACCACCACAACAACAAATCGAAAACACAGCTGATGAATGCTCAACATATTAACATATTAACATATTAAACATTAGACTGAAATTTTATTCAGGTTTTAGAAATAAAATTGAATTTGAAAAAATCTAGCCGTAAAGAGCCGAGTAAGGGTACGATAAGACATGATAGTAATATACGTAAAATAAAGTATTAAATAATGGTTCGAGTCAGCCCTTTCCAGTATATTTCTGACCTGAAGTTAAAGCTTCTCAAAAAAACTTGTCGGCCATTCGAAGGCGACTTAGTATGATCTTTAGGACCCATCATTTGTTGAAAAAAATTAGAGAAATAGCTCGGCCGAAAATCAGTGGTTGAAAAGCACTAATTATATAGGTATACTACAGCATGCTTGCGACTTCCTCAGCATGGAAAATTTAGATGATTCCTTTTCGATGGTTTTTTATGCGGATTTTATTATAACTTATAAAATCTATTATGTTACACACGTTAGTCTAGGTGAAGAGCTTTCCATGTTTCGAATTTCAAGCAAATAAATATGATTCTTTTGAATAGAAAGGTTACAAAAAAATATTTCTCTATGCATTGACAAAGATTTCACATGTCAAGCAAACCCCGACCATCTAATGGATTCCAGGAAGACTTCTTGGAAGAAAAGTGTGGCCGACCTTGTAAATTGAACCATAAACAAGATTTTTCGAATAGATCGACCCCAGGCCCGTTTTCAGGAAGAAAAAGTATCATCATATGTATTATATTTAGGCCCAAAGCTACCTCTGTACAATATTTCATATAGATCAAACTACGAATTTGTGAATATATCGGTCCAGAGTCCGCTTCCTGGAGGAAGAAGTGTTTCCAATGTCAATTTAGGGAAAGAGCGACCTCTGTAACAAATTTTATGAAAATCAAACTATTGAAGCAAATTTCGATTTAAATCGATTATTATCCGATGCCTATATCATACGCAGAATACACTCTCTAAGTTTCGGATTCCTACAATCAATGGTTAAGCTGTGATTTGATTATTCGCTCATTCAGATCCAAGCATTTTATATATACATATATATAGATATACCTATATATAGTTACTTAAAGATAATATGTTCGCAAAGCGGCTTTGAAATCTTATACTTCATTGTAAAACATTTTAGAGTTTTGCTTCTAAAGTCACCCACCCTAATGCAAATTCAATGAGAAGATATCCAAACAAGAATATCATGTTTATTTTTTAATTTTTTTACTATGAGAAAACATATGCACATGCGATAAAATTTCATATAACTGCGTTTTGACAAAACTATATATTTTTTTTAAATATAAAACAAACAAGTTTAAAGCATGTTGTTTTCTTTTAGATACCTTTTAATAGTGCGACATCTTAATTACTGTCTATAAATATGAAATATGTACATAATGAAGAATCATTTGGAATTAGAATTTTTGTTGGAAGGTAAGACTAAGTTCTAGTGGATTTACGTTCAAGTCACCAAAGCTTACCGTCCCTAGATACTTTGACCTACTCTTTCAAAGTGCGTGGCAAACGCAAAAGAAGTGTCTTAAGGTTACAAGCTCCTCTTCTTGTATGCAACTCCTTCAGTAGTCCT
This sequence comes from Ceratitis rosa, assembly GCA_037013455.1. Lineage (NCBI taxonomy): Eukaryota > Metazoa > Arthropoda > Insecta > Diptera > Tephritidae > Ceratitis > Ceratitis rosa. Next base: position 11,472,840 of record JAWMAG010000005.1, on the reverse strand, counting down.
TAGATGGTGAGCCTAATCTCTCTGCGTACTTGCCATATTATCCTGGTCACATTACATGCATTGACTCTTTCTTCTCGATCTTGAGTTAGCATCTTTAATAATCTATAATTCTCCTACATTGTGCTAACAAGTGGTAAGCGACATGCCAAGACTCTTCCATGATGGCAAAAGTGAAGGGAAGTGGAGAGTACATCTAAGATGACATTGATAGCCTCAGTTGGTGTGGTGCAAAGGGCCCCGCTGATACACAGGAGCGCTATACTCCGCATACTGTAGAGCCTGGAGATGGTTGATTTTTTCTCGAGTGCTGGCCACCAACTCCATGGGAAAGAGTAAACCTAACAACTGCAATACAAAGCCACTGCACTATTTTGGATGGCCCATCGCACCTTTGCAGGTGTAGACTGCTGTGGACGCCTTACGCATTCCTTCCTCCAAGTTCTGCAGCCAGCTTAATTTCTTGTCCAGGAGTAGTACCAGATATTTTGCATACTCAGTAGTGCGCAGCTGCGTTCTTGAGAACAATGGTGTCGAAATATTTGGAGTTTTATATTTCCAAAAGAAAAAGTTCTGTTTCCTGTGGTTTGATGCCTAATTCAGAGTCTATCCACCATAGTCCACTATACATGACATCTAATAAAGTTTGTGGTAATTTGCCATTCACTATAACCGCCACATCATCCGCATACGATATGACCGTGCAAGCCTAATCCTCCCACATGCATCTTTTGGGGTTCCTCTGCCAGTATACCTAGGTGCCGATATCCTAGCGATCTGCGATCTTACGACCCTGCATCCGAGCAATTGGCGTATAACTAAAAGTAAAGTCAGAGCTGAACTACCTTTCATATAGACTCGTTGGTTTTTCGAGAGGTTATGATCTACAGTAGACCTAAGGTGAACCTCAATTAATCCTTCCGCTACCACAAGAAGGAATAATGTCTTTCTTATTGGTCTGTAATCCTTAGGTTTATTATGAGACATCTTTCCACAGTTGGCGAAAGAAACAATTTTTCATTCACTTCCCTATCTTTCAATATAGCACACAGCCAGCTGACCCTGATATCTAAGCTGTAATTGGATATGTGCATTTTCATCAGATACTTGACTTTTGTGTGGTTGGAACACAGTAATTGCACACTTGATCTTGCTTTTAGTGTCTAAGGACTCTGATTCACTCCTTGTTGGTTAAGATAACCTATTACCTACTTTCCTAATCGATTTAAAATCGTGCAGATTTTTCTATTATTTTTTTAATTTGTATAATTTGTCTTTTAATAATGCAATATTTGCCACCCATTCGAGCGATGCACGCGCCGCTATTGTTTCCATTTATATTGCCTAAAATATATACTCGTATGAAAGTAATTAATATAAGTAAACTGGTTATTATTAACCAAAAATTTTTGGCAAACATTTTTCGATGTAATCAATTTCATATGCGATAATTATTATCACCCTGAACCAACAAAACTCTTAATTTAACATTAATTTCAACAAAAATGACAATGTGCGCTTGCTCAAACAATAACCACAATCTGATCAACGCAGATCGCATCACGCCTTTGTCTAAGAGACCGCCCGGCAGGCTGGCAGTTTACAAACCGCTTCGTTCATTAACGGTGTTGGCTTGTTGAGCGGCACTGTTTTGCATTTTATGGCATCGATATATCTTAAAAAAAATATAATAAAAAAACATAATAATCAAAAACAAACAAGTACAACAACTGACCAAACTAGATTTGCTAGCCACTCTTGCATGCATGCGCCATCAAAGCGTCTCTATTCTTTTGCATACGAAATTTCCATAGAGAATTTAATTTGCTTTTGGTTGACAAAGCTTGATAATTATACTATTTTGAACAAATATGCATAATCATACAGAAACATATTTCAATTTATAGTTAATTAAAATATTTATGAAATAAATATAAAAATTATATTTTCTCAACAATACACCTCAATTTTGAAATTAATTAATTTTTCTCTGAAAAAAATAAAATAAATTAGCAAAGCACAAAAATGTCAACCGAAATTATGTATAGAATGAAATAATCATGAAAACCAGTTGGTATCTGACCAAAATATTGCAGTTAAATGGGTAAATTGAATTTTATTTCTCTTTACGCGACATTTTTATGCATTAAACAAGCAAACATTCTTTGGATAATAAGCAGGTGGTAATTATCTAAAAATTTATATACGAATTGATAATTAAAAATGTTTAATGCACATTGCTTGTTAAAATGTTTAACGTGGTTTTGGAAAGAGAAAATTAGTACCTGATGGCTTTGTTTATTAATCGGAATAAATAGTATAAAGAAATTTAAAAGTTAAATTGGTTTGCATTTTCTTGAGGATGTTCTTTTTATCGAGTGCCCTCTGTAGCTGTCTGTAATCGAAAGTATTGGAACCAGTTTGTTTGCATAAGTTTCACTTTCGTTAGTTAATCAGTGGAAAGGAAATATTTTTAGAATTGCTGAATACAATTAAAACTCATAATGAAATGAATGTTAATGAGTTGAGATTGAAAAAGTATTCTTATTGGTAGAAATTATGCGATTTCCGGTGCGTGGATAGAATCTTTGTGCTTCTTTGTTATATAAAAAGTCACCGCACAAACTTTTCGCTATTTGGCGCCAATTGGAAATACCAAATACCGGCAAAGTTTTTCTCCACCTAATCTTTTCAATAGAGTGTAGGTCTTCCTCTACTTCCACCGGCATGTACTGCGTTGGAAGCTTTCAAAGCTGGAGTATTCTTATCCATCCGGACCACATGACCTATTTATTATGTGTACAACTTTGCTTCCGCCGTTTTCCGATAGGTGGCTGTGCCGACTGAGGCTGGTTGAAATACATAAATGATAATGCCTTTAAAGTGAGTGTGGACAGTGCCTAACGAATTGTCATCGCCGTTTCAGTGACAGTTGTTCTTGTTTTCGTATTGTTAACGCTCGAAAATGTCCGTTTATGTGCCCAATTCTCGCCATTTGCGGGAAGTTTTACTTTTCTGTTACAATTCGAAAAAAAAATGCAGCTGAAGCGCATCGAATGCTCTCAGAAACTTACGGTGATGCTGCTCTGAGTGAAAAAATGTGTCGGGAGTGGTTTCAACGTTTTAAAAATGGTGATTTCGATGTCGAAGACAAACATGGTGGTGGAAGAGAAAAAACCTTCAAAGATGAACAACTAGAAGCATTGCTTGATGAAGATTCGTGCCAAACCCAAGAACAGCTTGCCGAATCGTTGGGAGTGAGTCAGCAAGCCATTTCAAAACGTCTCAAGGCCCTGGGATTTTAATTTTGGAAAAAAAACGGCGGAAGCAAAGTTGTAATATTTATGGTTCAATTTGCTTGATTTTTTTTTTATTTTCGTTCATATGGGCTACTTGAACTTTTCTTATCTGAAAACGCTTAGTTTAATTTAAGAAATTTTATGTTCGCGTGTTGACAAACCATCTTTGTTGTTTGTTCTTGCTTGCCTACTATCATATTGCTTTCTGCTGAACCATCTACGTGTACATATATTTTATTATCACTCTTAATGTAATATAAAGGCATGTAATTTAAGTGATGCGATGTTCGCTGAGTCTGCTTTTTCTGCTGACTTTTGTCATATTTCGAGGAACTTCAGTGTAAAACTTCTGTAGATTGGCGACGAAGGGATTTATCGGCATCAAAAGAGTTTTGCAGAGGCCGAAACAAATGATGGTCAGTTGATACAACATCCGGGCTATATGGTGGGTGCATCAAAGCTATCCAATCAAACTCTGTCAAAGAAAAATGCTTTGCTATTTATCACGATTTTTTGAATAGTTTATTTTTCTTTTTTTCTTCAAAATGGTTTTCTACGGCTGCTTTTATCTCACTGTCATCTGAAAATCGTCTCCTTTTAGATTTGAAAAAAGGAAAAAATCACTGGGGGCCAGGTCCGGACTGTAGCATGGATGGTCAATTTATGTAAGTCCAGTAGCTTTTAAGACATCCCTCGTAACCCGAGCGGTGTGAACGGGTGCGTCATCTTCAAGGAACAGACTTCGAGCGCTAATTTGCCACGTCTCTTCTGTACGACTGCTTCGCGTGCCTGAATCAACAAATTTGCGTCATACCGTTATTTAGGCCATTCATGGTAGTTCTCTTTGGCAATTAATGAATTAATATTCGCTCACTATCCCAAAAAAATGGTAGTCATATTCTTTGAAGCCAACTTTTCCACTTTGAATTTTTTTGGCGGCGTTTCCCCTTTTCTTATCAACTGCATCGACTCCTGTTTGGAGTTCATACTGAGGAGTTCCAGTTTCATCAATTGTTACAATACGGTTACAAATTTCATCACAATCATCTTGGCAGAACTTCAAAAAATCTTTACAACTCTCCAATCGTCGCTGCTTGTCGAGCGGCGTGAGCATTCGTGGTACCCAACACGCACTAATTTTTTTCATATTCAAATGTTCATGCAAAATCTCTCCAGCTCGCTATTTGCTAACCTGTAATCCTTCTGCTATCTACCAAAAGTTATTCTTCGATCAGCCAGGACTAATTTTTTGATTTTCTGAACATTTTCTTCAGTCATGACCATCACTGGCTGCTCCGGGCGGGTGTCCTCTTCACAGGTCTCCCTTCCTTGTTGAAACTGCCGAAATGATAAAGTCTTGAAGAACCGATAACATCTTTTTAAAAATTCTTTTCGGCGTACTTCCTTTTATTAGAAGGAACTTAATCACAGTGTGTTGCTCCAAATTGCGAGAATTTCCAGTTCAAGTTGGCTTAGTGTTGTTGCTCGTTCCAGGAACGAAATGTTACTTATACTAATAATGAGTCTCACAATTATCAGTAACGAGATGATGTGTCATCTCTAACTACCTTAGGCCCCTAGATTTTCAGCCGCCCCTCGCACACCACTGTCTCGAGTTTCAGACAAATATTGCAGAATATAATTTATCATTAGCGATTTTTTACTTTTTGCGGCTTTTGTTTTTTTTTTATCAAATACTCTTTCGTAAGTAACAATTAAAATCGATTTCACGTTCGCCTGGTTATCAAAACAAAAAGCGAAGAATTGAAAAACCTGGCCTTTCTGTTCATTGGGTATGCTTATGAATATTAAACAGAGGCAAATAATTTAATAATATGTTAATCAACGGCGGCTTGTGTAAATGATTAAAGTCATAAATGACATTGTAGCTATCAAGTATTTATGTATATGCAAATTGAGATGTTGTGAATGCAAATATTTTAACAAACAATTTTATATAGTATAAAACAAATTTGTATATATTTGGATACACATATGGTTGAGGAGACAGTTTTCCGCATTTTGCAAAGTCACTGCGAAACTGTGTTTAAATAAAAAATGTAAAAAATGAAAGCAAAAGTGTAAGTGACAGCGTTTTTTGGGACATTTTAATTATTTAGCAGTGGTAGGTGGTAAAACTTGAAGAAATGTACGTTAATGTTTCTTAAGTATTATTCAAACTGCCCAAATAACCGAAATAATTCGGCCCAATTTGAGTTTAGTGTTCATACATGCTAAATTTTGAAAAATCAAATAGTGTTTGACGCCTAATACTGTTTTTATATTGTTTATAAAAATATTTATTTAGCAAGTTATGAAATAAAATTTATATAGCACCTCGATTCTCCTGGAAATTCAGTAACCCACCTTATTCTTATTATTATTCTGTTATAAAAAAAATAATTTCCAAAGAAATTGATTAATAAAGCATACTGAAATAGTAATTTTTTTAAATTTTACCCATTCTATTTAACTTAAATGACACAGCACTTCTTCAACACTTTATTTTATGACATTCGATTTCTCTTCTTCTTATTCTTTCCAACTCCTCTTCCTCTGCTTCAACCAGCTGCAACTGAATGGTATACTGCTATCAAAGCGGAGAACATGTTCTTGCCAGCGTAGCCGCTGTCTCTTGTTTCACTGAACTAAATCAATGTTGCCGTACATCAGGGACAGCTCATCGTTCCATCGTCTGCGGTGCTGATCGCTGCCAATGCACAATGGTTCATAAATCTTCCTTAAAACCTTTCTCTTTAAAACTGCTAAAGCTGATTTATCACCATAATGTCGTCATCGTCCAAGTAATTGCTAATCGTACTTTGTCATAGTCAGGTAATGGAATATCAATTTCATCGTCATCTACTGGGAATTCGGGTTCACTACCTCCGGATGTTTCATTTTCAATGCTATTCAGCAATTTGAAGAAGTGTTCGTTCCATACATTCTGTATGCTGTGGAAATCGGTTACCAGATCACCTTTTTGGGTTTTCATTGGTCATGCAATCTTCTGAAAGTCTCCACATTTTCTCATGGAATTTTCTAGCTCTACCACTGTCAGCCAGATTCTCAAGCTCTTTATACTCACGCAATTCGGCCTGTTTGTTTTGCTTCCCTCTTCAACTCTCGTTTTCTCACTCAAAAAATGCTTTCGCCCTTCTCATTAAACACACCTTGCAGGGTTGCTTTAACAAATTTAATGTCAATTGTTTCATGGAGCTAGGATTATTCGAATTAGGGGCTTAATTATTTGGTGTAATTTTTTCAATGAACGGTGTTGAGTGAAAACATAGACGCATTATTTCTAAAAGTTTTACGGAATTGTATTTTCAAAATACAATATTTTACAATAGATTGAAAAAAAAATTAAAGTAGAAATAGTCGTAATGAGAATATCTAGTGAAAGAACAAGAAAGAAGTGCTGTCTTCGAACCTACCAAGTCTTTCATAATAGATTATGATGCATTTTAGGATTTTAATAACCCTCTTATTCGTAAAACTGATAACAGGAACGCTATATGTAGTAGCCTGCCGATTTCGTTTGATGAAACCAAATGCAAATTAAGGTTTACGCCTCCCATAAGAAATCCCCGAAATGGATTTTCGACCTATAGATATGTTTGTTTTTTATGCAATTTTAAAAATGAAGCACAGTAAAACTGTTCATAGGTGACACTTTCATGTAATTTGTACACAGCTGAAATATATATCAACGCTCTAAAATGCAAAGGATCCAAGTTGCCACACCATCCGATTTCAGATTTGAAATTATTAAATATGAACACAAAGTTGTGTGGTTTTGTAACACCCACTCCACTGAGATACTGGCACAGTGCTAAGATGACAGCAGGAACTAGTTTCGAGCTGCTATTCAACTGTGCTGTTGGCGAAACTAACAATTTTCAAGTGTGACGTGATTTTATATGACAGCCAACACATAAACTCACGGACTATATGCGAATAAAAAATATGTTAATATACACGGTGTGTCCCAAAAATAACCGAACTTTATATTTAAATCATACAACATACAGCGCCATGTATTGAAAATTTGCAACATTAAAAAAATACATTCATCCTCTTTAAAACGCACCTGACTTCATGTAAGTCGGATGACAGATGTAAAAGTGACAGCCATTTCAATAAAACCAAAAGTGTGCTAATGGTTCCAAAAAAAAAATGGAACAAAGAGCAAATATAAAATTTTGTGTCAAACTTGAAATTGAAGTTTAAAAAATTAAAAAAAAAATGAAAAAATGAAGCGGCCGTAACCGAGGTACTGAAGAACATTTCTATAAATGACATAAAAAAATCTATGAATGCGCTGGTTGATCGTTCCAAACGTTGTGTTGAGTCAAATGGAACCTATTTTGAATAAATAATAACTTTCAAAGATAATATAATGTGTATTTTACTATTTTATATCCAAAAAGTTCGGTTATTTTTGGGACACACCGTGTATATAATATATCTGTCTAAAAAGTAATCGATTATTTTTGCAGTATATGGGGTTTTGATCTCGCGTTCTCTACCATAAGTGCAACTGGACTATGCTAGAAGGCGATAGAAGGATGACATTTTGTGCAAAATATGTCAAAGATGGACGCCAGCGAAGAGAAAAACGCTGTCTTCTACAATTTTTCTTCGATAAAGGCGAAACCCCAGGCAGCTGAAAATGTGAATAGTGTTTGTTCCGATAACTTTGATGTAAATGTTGCTCCATGGTGTGAAAGGCCAGTTGTCGGATGTGTCGATAAAATAATGGAGGTCGTCGAGTCGAGTGGAAGCACGTGTAGAAAGCTGAATACACAAAAAAAGCTCGAGGTTAACGAGAAAAACTCTCAGAGACCGAATTTCCATATGAGTATCGTTGCTGAATTGTAAAAAAAATCGACAAATTATTCATCGCCAGTGTGGATACACTTTCACTTCTAATTCAATTGAAGAATTTTAGACAAATATAATTTTTGATGAGTTTTCTATAAACTATATAATGACAAAACGCTTCTTCAACAGTTCTCTTCGTATGGAACGCTTCCTTAAAAAAATCTCTCTCCTGCAGTCGCTTAAAGTACGAACAGCATTTCTCTAAAAGTTAATCCGAATCCAGTTATATTTGTCACCCAACGAAGTAGACGTTTGCAGTGAGTCTTCAATTGTGCTAGCCTCGCTGACCCCGTGCATTGTGAAAGACGTTTTTGTCAAATAGCTTATCCCAAATCCTTCAGAATGTAAGAAAAGATTAATGGCAGCATGTCACTACTTCCAATAACCCAGTCGTTTTTTTAAGTAAAAAAAATCAAGTACCCGATAAAGAGGAAATATAAAGTTTTGCTCTACTTATTCTTGTTTTTTTTCTGACATTATAAGATTTCGAATCATTCCACTGTGCGACAAATGAAGACAAATGCAAAGTTATTATCGCATTTGTATGTGTTTATGCCAAGTGAAATGACGTCAGCTGTATCTGTAGACGAAAAATGGGTAATGAACACAATGAACTCGGCAGTCAGGGGGTCAGATGTTTGTTTACATTTTTTCGATATGGAAATCTGAGCTTTGCATTTCACTCTCACTTTTATTGTACATACATAAGTACATACCATTCGTTTATATTTTCGCTTGAGTGGTTGTAAAATCAGCATTGAGGTGAAGATGAAAGCCAAATTATCGTGTAATGCTTGCTCGGGCAACAATGAAAATAAAACTTTGAAAGGAGAAAATAAAAATAAATTTATGATTTTTTTCGCTAAATGTATAAACTTACAAACCAAATATACTAAGTACAACACAAACATTTGGTAATTTTGGTCAAATTTATTGCATTAAATTAATAAATTCTTGATGCTTTCGGTTGATGTCTTTTTAATTGTTAGTCAAAACAAATCTTAATCCGCAAATAACCAATCACAACAAACAAGTAATCGGTTCTCTCCTCGGTTTGCAAATTTGGTTTCTGAGAGCACCCATTAGCACTCGATTTAAAGGAACTACGAAAGGTGGCCGCAGTATCCGAGTAGTTAGCATTGCGTACTACTATTCGGATGTACCGGGTTAAAATCCTGGTGCGTCCAACATCCAAAAGTAATGGAAAATTAATTTAGAAAACAAAATTAAGTTAAATTTTCGAGCTGCGGTCGCCCCTCGGCAGGGAATGTCAACCCCTCACGATGTACTTAAGATATGAAACAAAAACTACTCATAAAAAAATCATCAGACGTTCGGAGGCGGCTTAGTATAAACTGTAGGTACCTCCAAAAACAAAGATGTCTAAATGAAGAATATGAAGAGCTTGTGAAGCTGGCCGACGAGGGTAAGGAACAAAAATTCTATGAACGGAGGCAATCTGCTTTCTCTCTACTGCGACACTGCAGTCCTCATCGTACCAGCGGCGACACGGCAGCCCAGTATGGCCTTAGACCTGGTAAAACCACCATTAACCAGATATTCACCAGGCGCCAAGTCTTCGAAAAGACCCGTGGAAAAGAATCGATACACATCACATTTTCGTCGATTTTTAAACAACCTTCGACAGCACGAAAAGGAGTTGCCTCTACGCCGCTATGCCTGAATTTGGCATTACTGCAAAACTTATACGGCTGTGTGAACTGACGCTAGGTAGCACCAGAAACGCAATCAGAACTGGGAAGTACCTCCCCGATCGGTTCGGTAACAAAGGAGGTGTCAGACAGGGTGACTTTCAATCGACAAGATGAAATATATGTACTTTCGTCTTCGTTCCCACGTTCCTGTTGACAGTCATAACTTTGAAATCATAGATATTTTGCCTATCAAGAAACCAGCATTCCCACCAATAATAAATTCTTCTGGAAATCCAACGCAGAATCGAGAAGTAAAGTTCTCTCTCGACGAACTAGGGCCAAACTCTACAAGACGCTTATCAGTTCGAGAGAAAGGTTTTGAGTAAGATTTATGGCGAATCAAAAGATACCGGCTACGCTTGTTAGGTCATGTGGTTCAGATGGATAAGAGTACTCTAGCTTTTAATTTTTTCGATACGGTATCTGCCGGTGGAAGCAGAGGAAGAGAGAGTTGGAAAGACCAGGCGGAGAATCACCTGGCTGTACTTGGTATTTTCAATTGGTGCCAAACAGCGAGAATAAAGAATGAACGGAGCGCTGTAGTTAACTCGGCTTATAATCGAGTAACCGGTGTCTACGCCAGTAAAGAAGAAGAAAAGGAGCAACACCACCAGGTCAATCATGAAAATTCTCTAACAAAGTATTTAGGAAAATGGCATAATTTAATAAAACATTTTTAAAAACATTATCTCCTTATCAGTTATGATAGGAAATCAGTACTTAATTTTACTATTATTATGAGAAGCTAAAAACGAATTAAATTCTTTGCTTTACAATTTTAGCTTCTTTCTCAGATTTTTTCCTCACAAAAATTTTTGGCTAATTTTAGCACCTTTTTAAAGCCATCTAATCGGATATTTGAAAAAGTTCTGGCAACGCTGATTTTATACCTTTATTGTGAATAAGCGTAACACCGAATGATGTGTTCACCTTACTTCGAGCCATTCTTATTGATATTTACGTGACACACACACACAAATAAGTGGCTAGATCAATAATATAATAAGTAAAACAATCAGTGTTTGAATTATGTGATGCATAATTAAGGCGTTTAAAAATCCTTTGCAATATCAAATGGAATAAAAGTTGGACAAAATGCAAAAAGCCAGTTTTTTTTAATAAATTCACAAATACAAATCTACCATAGGAATGTATACCTTAGGCAATGCATATTCGCACGGGCAAAAGCTGCTATTTTATTTATTGTGAGTAGAAACAAGTGCGAAAAGCTCTTTATTTGATCTATAATATAGAAACGTATTTCATCGTTGCACAATTTTAGGCATTTAATTCTATGAATTTATAAATTGTTTACATTGTTCATCCTGTGTTTTGGATCATACTGGAAGCAAATCAACACTATTTTGCTCAAATAGTTTCCCTAATAATAGTAGATACGAGGTACTCTTTCGCGACCAAAGGTAGTTAGAGATGGCACATTATCTCGATACTGGTAATACCGATTCCTGGAACAACCAACAACGCTATGTCAACGGAAACTGGAAATTTTTGCAATTCAGAGCACCGAGCTGTGATTAAGTTCCTTGTAAAAAGAAAGTAGGCTGAAAGAAAGTACCCGTTCAAATATACATATTCATAATTGGCGAATTGTAACCTCTGAACCGATTTTCGGCTGAGCACCTCCTTCAATTTCTGGTTTTGCGTCCTTATGTTTTTCCAACAAATACAGGGACAGTTTAGACTAAGCCTCCCCGAACGACTGATGGTTTTTTTATGAGGAGCTTTAATATCATGTCGGAAATACACTCGGAGGGGTTGACATTCCCTGCCGAGGGGCGACCGCAATAAGAAAATTTTAAATTAATTTCTTATTTAAATTAATTTTCTTTAATCTTTGTTTGTTGGTCGTACCAGGATTTGAACCTGGGTCTTCCGAATGGCAGTACGAAATGCTAACCAGTCGGTTACCGCGGCCGCCAAATACGATGGTGAAAAAATGGACTCGGATATTTCAACAAGGAAGAGAGACCTGGTAAAAAGCCACCCGCCCGAGGTGCCCAGTGACGGTCGTGATCGAAGAAAATGTTCAAAAAGACGAAAAATTAGTACTGGCTGATCTAAGAATTAACTTGTGGCAGATAGCAGAAGGATAACAGGTTAGAAAAGAATGAGCTGGAGAGATTTTGCGCGTTGGGTACGTATATTGCGAATGCTCACACCGTTCGACAAGCAGCGACGATTGGAGAGTTGTAAAGATTTTTTGGAGTTGTGAAAAGATGATTTGGATGAAATTTGCAAATGCATTGTAACAGTTGATGAAACTTGGATTCAGCAGTATAATCGCGAGTTCAAACAAGAGTCGATGCCGTGGGAGGAAAAAATGGAAAATTTACCAAAAAAATTAAAGTGGAAAAGTCGGCGTCGATCATTATGGCTACCATTTTTTGGGATAGCGAGGCAATATTATTAATTGATTACTCGCCAAAGGGTACTACAATGAAGGGCCAGTATTACGCCATAGTCCGGACGTGGCCCCAGTGACTTTTTCTTCTATTCAAATTTAAAAAAAGGAGTTAGGAAAATTAACAAAAGTTGGTGACTTTCAATTTTTTTTTGTTAAATCTAAAAATACCCAAGCCTTTGCAAATACTTTATTAGTCTTCCTTTCAAATTTTAGAACGATCGGCTAAAATGGAGACGAGAAAACACAAGATAGCTGAGGACCAGTCAGACAAAATTCCATCACCAACGCAAACACATATTCACCATGTGGTTCTCTTCGGGTTTCGGCGTAATTTACAGCCAATACAAATATTCAGTGAATGTCAAATTACATATGGAACGTTTGCACCGTTTTTAAAGACTATTTCTAAGTGGTTCCGAAGATTCCAGACCGGACGTTTTTCCGTAGAGGACGAGCCCCGAGAAGGTCGACCAAAAACTTTCGCTGGTGAAGTCACTGTAGCTCTGGCGAAGTCCGAAATTGACGACGACCCACGATTGACACAATTAATTATTACTAAAGAATTGGGTTTGAATGCCGTGGCTGTATCGTGTAAAAACCTGGGATACACAAAGAGTGTATTTTGCTAAATTTTTCCTAAACAAATTCGAAAATGGTCAGTCTAGAAACTTTAGTAAAGTCGTTACTGGTGACGAATCTTGGTTCAATAAGTACGATCCAGAAAACAAACATTGGTATAGAGCAAACCCACCCGTAAAATCTAAACAACAAAAATCAGCAGCAAAAGTACTGATGTCAGTTTACTTCAGCCGATCTAAAACGTAGCTGTTATTCCACTGGAAAAGGGTCAGACGGTTACAGCAAAATGGTATACCGAGGAGGATTTGCGGCGCTACTTTTTACATTATAACAACGCGCCATCCCACACTGCTGAAATAACGATTAATTTTATTGCGATCTCTCGCATCGAAGAAATACGTCCAGCACCATATTCCCACATTTCCGATCAACTTACCGAACTTTTGTTAATCCACTCGTATTGTAAATATTTAAAGCTTAATTTAAATGGAAAATAAAAAATAATATACGAATAATATATATTGATGAAGACGAAGTCCTACATCTAAATTTTATTTTTCCGTGGAATGCTAAATTCACCAGGCTATTTTGGGATCTTACTGTCGAGCATGCCACATACAACTGACCATGGTAGAAGTAGCTTTTTCTTAAGTCTACTTCTGCTATCTTAAGAGTGTTGTTCGAGTCTGAAAAAGTAATTATTATAATTATTTTTATTTATGATATTTTTAACTCGCGACAACCTTTCAAATTTCGCAGAAGAAACTGTAATCATGTTTAACAAATGTGATACTGATACAGTTTCGAAATGATTTTTCTCGCTTTCAGCTAATTTCCCACAAATTGAAATGAACGAAAACTGTTGCAATCGAAAGTCGTTGGGAGATGAGAATTAAAAAAAAAAAAAAAAAAATAATTATAATAATCAGAACAACTCAGTGAAGACATTTGAAATTGTTGTAAGTATACCTACAATTAACAGCTCTAATTTATACATAAAAACAATAAAAATAATTGAAAAGTATGAAAAATCCCAAATGTTGACTGAGTAAATAATCTCATCACCACGCCGAAGAAACGATCATTTTCATGATGGCATCAAGAAGTAAGGTAAGAAGCTTGTTATGAAAAAAATAAATAAATAAATATAAAAAAAATTAGAAGGTTATGAAAAATGAAGTTTAAGCATACTACATAATAAAGTTATAGAGCAAACGAGCCGCCGACTTATGCTTCCCAAGGTGCAAACACTCTGCCAAACCTTGGTGTAGAACAGTTGTACTTCAGCCATAATGAATACATATGTATGTATGTATGTATGTATGTATGTATTGTACTTGCACTCGTTATACCTACTCATACCTACTTGTGTTCGCACAAAATAATTCACGCTTTTTGGTTGCTGCTATGTGAAGTGGAAGGGCGGCAGCAAGCAGCAAGCAGCACATGCAGTTATTGTTAACAGCAAGAAAACATAAGTATATAAGAACTACAAAAATATTACGGTGCATTATAAATCACAACTTGGCCACCATTCGTGCTGGAAACTGTTAGCAGTTTTATATGATTTCACTGACTGTTTGACTTACATTCAGCTGGCATTCCACTAAGTTAAATGCGCTGGCTTTGCTGGTTAAACGTTTCATCTTTCAATGGGGTATTAGCAATTGGGTGGAAAAACTGCTAAATAGAGAATATTTTCTATTGAAATTTGATTGGTTAGAGCTGGAAATTTTGTTCGAACAGCTTCAAGCAGTCAACGAGAATATACGAATCTGTATGAAGTATATTACTCAAAAATTGTCGAGTACGAAATCGACATACGTGTATGTGATTGTCGAAAAACAAATGCATCCACAACGTTTTACTTTTTAGTGTGGATTTTGTGCAGGAGTCAAAATTGAATCATACATTTTTTGAAAATTAAGCCACTGCTTACTGATGCTCAATATCGTGACATGATAACCAGCATTACTTTGATGTGGCCAATATGTGGACCACATGTCTCCCAGTCCTTGCCACACTTCATTTACTGCATGAGACATTTTCAGTTCATGCTCTCGTTTTGGTGATCAGAATTGTCTCCCTTGATTGTATGATTTAACACCATAACATTTATTTTTATGGGATTGTTTGAAATCATAGGTTTATTGCAACAGGTTCTCAACCAAGCGGGCTTTAAAGAAGAATATTCAGCCACAGTCAGTCAGCCTGATAAATAACCATATCCTATGTACTTTATTATTCAATAAAAAAAATTAAATCGGAAGACAGTTTTCTATTTAATTCCAATCTTGCGCTAATTTAGGACAACCTTCCTAAAGCATAGATATACGTGTATGCAAAAAGAAAGTTTTATATAAATGTGTTGGATAGAACCTTTAAACCCTTAAAATTGAATGAGAGATTTCATTACACTTTTTATGAAAATGCTTTTCTGCAATTAAAAAAGGGTTCGCGTAGATCTTATTAGTATGAAATATACCTCCGATAAGGAAGGATTTTCTGATATTAGTGAAATTTCGTAAATGCCTGTGATTTGGACGGGATACTTTTTTCCGACAAGCGGAGACCGATTTTTCCAAAATTATTTATTTATGGCTCGTTTTTTTTTTTTTTTTGAAATTGGGAAAAATATTTTTTGCAGAAAAATGGCCCAGGGATTCATTAAAAAAAATATATTTATGGTGCAGAACGCGTCTGCAATTATTTAAATAAAGTTGAAAATCTCTCAATTGTTTTAGGAAAAATTTTTTCACAAACAAAACAATAACAATTTGTCCATTTGCAGACAAAAAAGGAAAGAAAAAGAAAAGATACGACGACTTACAGAAGATTTCAAGACCGGAGTCGACTATTGTAGGACACGACGAGGTGAACTAATAACTGATGCTCAGGGTATACTGAATTTATGGAGGGAACACTTCTTCATTCTACTGAATGGCAGTTAAAGTGCAATTTTTCCTTTGCCCGACTAAGAAGAAGGGTTAACGTCCGAGCTATTCAAATACGTCGGTGAAGAGTTGACAAGGTGTACGCATCAGCTTTTTTGCAAAATATGGTCGGATGAAAGCCTGCCCGACGATTGGAACCAAAGTATGCTCTGATTGGACCTTATCAGTATAGCTTGAGACCTGGTAAATACTCGTGAAAAGAGGATCGAAACCCACCACCTCTTCGTCGATTTTAAATCAGCCTTCGACAGCACAAAAAGGAGCTGCCTCTAGGCCGCTATGTCTGAATTTGGTATTCCCGCAAAACTTATGCGGCTATGGTAATTGACGTTAAGCAACACCAAAAGCCCTGGTGTTGCTCAAAGGAAGGAAGGTGATGCCTTACCGTGTAATCTCTTTAGTTTATTGCTGGAGAAAATAATAAGAGGCGCAGAGCTGAATAGAGAATGTATAAGCTTCTATAAGAGTGTCCAACTGCTGGCATACGCCGATGATATTGATATCGTTGGCCTCAAAAATCACGCTGTGATGACTGCTTTCACCAGACTTGATAAAGAAGCGAAGCGAATGGGTCTGGTAGTGAATGAGGGCAAGACGAAATATCTCCTGTCTGGACTGAGTAGGTACTGAAACGGAAAGTCCTCTCCCTATGAACGAAAACCGAACTCTACAAGTTCCTCATCCTTCACGTCCTGCTGTATGATTGGGAGTTTTCGGGAGAAAGGTTTTGCGTAAGATTTGTGGACCTCTACCGCAGCACATGGATGAGCTGTATGAGATATATGGCGGCATTGACATAGCTCAGCGAAACAATAATCTATTAACGAACACTTAATTTAGTGAAATATAAAAGCTCAACTGGCTAGGCTAATTGTGCTGTTTAAACATATAACCAAACGGATCTTCTAGAAGGAGTTTTTAAATTTGCTTAGAACCTTTGCCAACAGGGAACCCCGAACTATATATATTCGGTTGCTGAATTCCCACAATTAATAAACAATTTGCATATGAATGAGTTACTATTTTTAAACTACTGTAAGAATGTCTTATATGTTCTTGAAGTACAAAGAGGAATTGATTGGCGTCCGTACTAAACGACGAGCTATGAATATGAATTACTAAAATTATTCAAGGTAATCCGTTTGAACTCAAAATTAGTCTGATTACACTAAAGAGCCATGCTATTGATTGCGATTAGTGTAAGGAGATTAACACCGATTATTAACGAATTAGACTGGCATAATCATAAATGCTTTTGGTTTTGCTTTTCTTCTGTGTTATTGGCTACAAAACACATTACATAAATGGGAGTGGGCAGCATGTGACGCTGAGTCTTTGTATAACAACAGCAATAACAGCCACATAGTAAGTTGTGAGTGGGATATTTTCGGCATCGTAAATCACAGATGCGCTGACATCAACATCATCACCACCATTGCCACCAAAAGGCAATAACAAAGGTAACGCCAAATGTTAAAAGCTTAAAGCAAAAATAGCAAAAATTCACTAAAAATAATAATTTTTTTGTTAAATATTTGTAGCAAAAAAATAAAAAAATAAAAATTTGTGTTGTTGTATGCATATATGTGTGTATGTATTATTACATCTAATGTACTTTATCAAGTTACTATAGCAACTGCAACAGAAATCAAAAGTTAGAGTGCTGCAAGTGAATGTGACGTATGTGCATACATATTTACATTAACACTTGTATAAATGTATGCAGGAGTATGTATGTATGTATGTAATGAGCATGAATCGACAGCAGCTAGATCGTTCATCATTCTTTGAGCAGTTGACTGTCAATAAAACAATTCCATTTACTAGTGAACCAGTGAGCCATACCCCGGCGTCTTGATACTGGGCAAATGGAGATTTTACTGGAAATATTCAGTTATTAACAGTGATAATACAAATTCAAAATAATGAAGAAAAATAAATTTTGTTTTTTATTTTTGTTTAACTAAGAAACGGAAAATACCAATTCTCATAGATAAAATCCTCCATAAATAAATTCAAGTGTATTCAAGAATTGCAAGAACGTTCTAAGGTCCCTGACAGTTCAACTCGCCATCTCCATAATCTGGTTTACCGGCCTTTAGAAGATTATCGGCAACAAAAGCGCTGAGGAGTTGGCCAAGCCCGGAACGTCTTTTGATGATCCTGAAACGAAGCTATTGCCATTGCCCCTTAGGAACGATCTAGAGAAAGCTTCGCTTGCAGTTTGAAAAATTTGAAAAAATAGCACTAAATATATGGAAATACATATCCAACTGTACGAACGAAAAACGAAACGAATAACGAACATATCTGGCCAAGATATGAAGGGATCAGAACAAAGATCGCTATTCGGCGCCAATTGGAAGTGCTAAGTCCAGTCGGGTCCTTCCCTTTCCGACGGAGTGGAGGTCTTCCTCTTACTCTGCTTCCACTGGCGGGTACTGCAAGCTATCAAACCTGGAGTATCCTTATACAACCAAACATTTGACTTAGCCAGCTTAACCCCTGTCTCTTGATTCCCTGAACTATATCAATCGCTCTCCGTTCAATCGACTGCATTGCCAACGCGCAGAGGACCATAAATCTAACGTAAAACTACTTTTCTCTTAAAAACGCCCAACACAAATTCGGGCAAATTATAGGTTTTCCACATCTGAAGGTCTGACCTTATATACGATGTTGAGGAAGCTTTTCTCACGGTAGTTGGCGCAGACTGTGGAATCTTCTGTTTTATGGATTGGGCAGCGCACACTAAAATACCAATCGCTGGGAATGCACTCTACCGACCATATTCTATTAAAAAGCTAATGTATCCTCTATGTCAAATTCGCTACCAGTCAGCCGGTAAATCATGTTCCGCTTTGTCTTTTTCTCGAGCGTCGTCATCGATTGGGGAATCGAGTTTGCCTTCTCCTGGTATTCTATTTTCACTGCCATTCTGCATACTGGGGAGTGTTCCTTCCATGAAGTCAGAGTCAGTCAATCGCTAGATCTTTGAAGTCTGTGTAACTTACAGTATCTATCACACCTGCCTATCCAGCAACCTTTAAACACAAAAATTAGGCCATAAAAGCTTTAGTCGAAAATAAGAGTTGAGTCAAGTGTGATTGTATATATTTAAAATTCATAATTAAAATAATTAAAGCAATCTAATTTTTAGAACCGTTAAATATGAGATTTTATCGGCAATATAAAAAACAAATCAAAATGTAATATATTTTATATTATGTAAGTGGAAATTGCTTCAATACATTCAAATGCAAACGAATGTAATTATAAGAGGGGATTAACAAAAGTTCGGTCAGTTGGTGACTTTCAATTTGTTTTTGTTAAATTTAAAAACCCCAAATCCTTTGCAATTACTTTATTAGTCTTCCTTTCAAAATTTAGAACGATCGGCTAATATGGAGACGAGAAAACGTAAGATAGGTGAGGATAGGTCAAAAAGGACGACATTCCACCACCAACGAAGACAGAAATTCACCATGTGATTCTCTTCAGGTTTCGGTATAATTTAGAGCCCAAACAAATATTCAGTGAATGTAAAATTGCATACGGAACGATTGCACCGTCCTTAAAGATTATTTCTAAGTGGTTCCGAAGATTCCAGACCGGACAATTTTCCGAAAAGGACGAGCCCCGAGAAGTTTGACCAAAATTTTCCACTGATAACACGTCACTGTACCTCTGGTGAAATCCAAAATTGACGAAGACGAATCTTGGTTCTATAAGTACGATCCAGAAACCAAACAGCAGTCCACGGTATGCATCCCAAAAAGGAGCAAATCAGCAGCAAAAGTAATGATATAAGTTTAATTCACCCGACGTAAATTCGTAGCTGCTATTCCACTGGAAAAGGATCAGACGGTAACTACAAAAGGTATACCGAAGAGTGCTTACCAAAAGAGGATTTGCGGCGTTACTTTTTACATCATGACAACGAGCCGTCCCACACTGCTGAAATAACGAGTAACGAGTTTATTGCGATCTCTGGGACCGAAGAAATACGTCCAGCACCATATTCCCCGGATATAGCAGCTTGTGTTTTTTATTATTTCCAAAAATTAAAAAAAAAAATAAAAGGAAAGGTATTTAATAGCAACGAGGAGATAATTCATACGATTAATGCTGAACTTAAAAAGCAAGATTTTGGAGACTGTTTTCAGAAACGGATCTATAGGCTTAAAAAATTCATTGAAATCAATGGCGATTATGTAGAAAAGATAAAAAAGAACAAACAAACAAAAATTTTTATTTTTCTGGTTAACTTACCGAACTTTTGTAATCCCCTCTTCCGCTACATGAAATGTACTAAAAATGTCTTTTGTATGAACCAAAAGGCTGAATCTATTTATTTTTTGCAAACACCACATATTTGGGATCTTAGAAAGGCTGTAAATAAAATCAAATGAAAAAAGATAATTCGTTGCGATTTCAAAATTTCATATATTGTACATTTTTGTACATTATAACGGGTGATCCAAGTAGAGGTACTTTTTTCAGTGGTACTTTTTCGACAGGTCGCACATGAGTCGTGTTAAGCTGTCATGTTATTTTTGTTCAGTATTGTTTGGCATTTCATCATTGAAGTACTTGCACCTGAACAATGTTTACAAATCGTTCAACTTTATTACGAAAATTGACGATCTGCAAAGAAACGGTCTACTGAGCGTGCTATTTGCAATATCATCACCCATCATGAGACCCAGCATTCCTTATTGGATCACATTCGACCGAAAAGAATACATCCTGCAGCAATAAAGAAACTTGGAGCAATATTTAGTGAAATTAAGTTCAAAGAATGTATATTCGTCATTCCTAAATTTAGAAAATTATTTAAAGATAATAACTTCGACTCAGTTCAATAATGTAAAGAGAAGCAGCCTGGGACGACTTCCGACTTGTCGTGGCAATTATGCTAAACTAGTCGTACCATAAATATGTTATCATCAATCCAAAAATTGAGTTGCAACATGTTCTTTAAAATCCGCATTTAAAATTTAATTTTGATGGGTTATTGCTGAACTGTTTGTCGAGATTCTACAGAAGCAAAAGGACCTTCCAGGTAGTAATACTCTTTTAAAGCCAACATTTTTTTACCAGAGTAATTCTTCTTCTTCTTTATTGGCGTTGGCACCGCTTACGCGATTATAGCCGAAGCAATTACAGCGCGCCATTCATCTTTTCTTTTCGCTGTTTGGCGCCAGTTGGAAATGCCAAGTGCACCCAGGTCACTCTCTACTTGATCTTTCCAACGGAGTGGAGGTCTTCCTCTTCCTCTGCTTCCACCAGCGGGTACTGCATCAAATATTTTCAAAGCTGGAGTGTTTTCATCCATTCGGACGACATGGCCTAGCCAGCGTAGCCGCTGTCTCTTCATTCGCTGAACTATGTCAATATCGTCGTATAGCTCGTACAGCTCATCGTTCCATCGTCTGCGGTATTCGCCGTTGCTAATGCGCAAAGGACCATAAATCGTTCGCAGAACTTTCCTCTCGAAGACTCCTAGAGCCGACTCATCAGATGTTGACATCGTCCACGCTTCTGCGCCATATATTAGGACCGGTATAATGAGCGACTTGTAGAGCTTGATTTTCGTTCGTCGAGAGAGGGCTTTACTTTTCAATTGCCTACTCAGCCCAAAGTAGCACCTGTTGGCAAGAGTGATTCTGCGCTGGATTTCAAGGCTGACATTGTTGTTGGTATTAATGCTGGTTCCTAGATAGACGAAATTATCTACGACCTCGAAGTTATGACTGTCAACAGTGACG
Source organism: Ceratitis rosa (assembly GCA_037013455.1). NCBI lineage: Eukaryota > Metazoa > Arthropoda > Insecta > Diptera > Tephritidae > Ceratitis > Ceratitis rosa. The sequence goes on along the minus strand of JAWMAG010000005.1, from coordinate 11,451,213 downwards.
TGGGAGCCTAGTCGCGAATGCGATGACTGTTTGTTTGATGACAGGAGATATTTCGTCTTGCCCTCATTCACTACCAGACCCATTCGTTTCGCTTCTTTATCAAGTCTGGAGAAAGCAGAACTCACGGCGCGGTTGTTGAGGCCAATAATGTCGATATCATCGGCGTACGCCAGCAGCTGTACACTCTTATAGAAGATTGTACCTTCTCTATTTAGTTCTGCAGCTCGTATTATTTTCTCCAGCATTAAATTAAAAAAGTCACAGGATAAGGAATCACCCTGTCTGAAACCTCGTTTGGTATCGAACGGCTCGGAGAGATCCTTCCCGATCCTGACGGAGCTTTTAGTGTTGCTTAACGTCAGTTTACTTAGCCGTATAAGTTTTGCGGGGATTCCAAATTCAGACATAGCGGCATAAAGGCAGCTCCTATTCGTGCTGTCGAAGGCGGCTTTAAAATCGACGAAAAGGTGGTGGGTGTCGATTCTCTTTTCACGGGTCTTTTCCAAGATTTGGCGTATGGTGAATATCTGGTCAATGGTTGACTTACCAGGCCTAAAGCCACACTGATAAGGTCCAATCAGTTTGTTGACGGTGGGCTTTAGTCTTTCACACAATACGCTTGATAAGACCTTATATGCGATATTAAGAAGGCTTATTCCACGATAATTGGCGCAGACTGTGGGATCGCCTTTCTTGTGGATCGGGCAGAGCACACTTAAATTCCAATCGTCGGGCATGCTTTCATCCGACCATATTTTACAAAGGAGCTGATGCATGCACCTGATCAGCTCTTCGCCGCCGTGTTTGAATAGCTCGGCCGGCAATCCATCGGCCCCTGCCGCTTTGTTGTTTTTTAAGCGGACGATTGCTATTCGCACTTCTTTATAGTCGGGTAACGGAACAACTTTCCCATCGTCATCAATTGGAGTTTCGGGTTCACCATCTCCGCGTGTTTCCTGTTCACTGCCATTCAGCAGGCTGGAGAAGTGCTCCCTCCATAAATCGAGTATACTCTGGGCATCTGTCACTAGCTCACCTCCCTGGGTCCTACAAGAGTTCGCTCCGGTCTTGAAACCTTCTGTAAGTCGCCGTATCTTTTCATAGAATTTTCGAGCGTTACCCTTGTCGGCCAGCTTCTCAAGCTCCTCGTACTCGCGCATCTCGGCCTCTTTCTTTTTTTCTCTGCAGACGCGCCTTGCTTCCCTCTTCAGTTCTCGGTATCTATCCCACCCCGCACGTGTTGTGGTTGATCGCAAGGTTGCGAGGTAGGCAGTCTGTTTTCTCTCTACTGCGGCACGGCAATCCTCATCGTACCAGCTGTTTTTGCGACCTTTCCGAAATCCGATGGTTTCGTTTGCAGCTGTACGCAGGGAGTTTGCAATGCCGTCCCACAGTTCCCTTATACCGGGTTGCTGATGAGTGCTCTCAGAGAGCAGGTGTGCAAGTCGAGTAGAAAATCGCTCGGCAGTCTGTTGTGATTGCAGCTTTTCAACGTCGAACCTTCCTTGTGTTTGTTGATGGACGTTCTTCGATACACAGAGGCGCGTGCGTATCTTCGCTGCGACAAGATAGTGATCCGAGTCAATGTTGGGACCTCGGAACGTACGCACATCTAAAACACTGGATACATGTCTTCCGTCTATCACAACATGATCGATCTGGTTGGAAGTTTTCCGATCTGGAGACAGCCAAGTAGCTTGGTGAATTTTTTTGTGCTGGAATCTAGTGCTACAGACAACCATATTTCGGGCCCCGGCGAAGTCGATCAGCCTCAGACCATTTGGAGATGTTTCGTCGTGGAGACTGAATTTTCCGACAGTCGTACCAAAGATACCTTCTTTGCCCACCCTAGCGTTGAAGTCGCCAAGCACAATTTTGACGTCGTGTCGGGGGCAGCGCTCATAAGTGTGTTCGAGGCGCTCGTAAAAGGCATCTTTGGTCAAGTCATCCTTCTCTTCCGTCGGGGCGTGGGCACAAATTAGGGTGGTGTTGAAAAATTTTGTCTTGATGCGAATTGTGGCTAGACGTTCATCCACCGGAGTGAATGCCAGTACTCTGCGACGGAGTCTCTCTCCCACCACGAATCCGACACCAAATTTGCGCTCCTTTATATGGCCGCTGTAGAGTAATTAGAAAGCATAATTTTCAAATTTAATCTGGAGGAAACATCGGAATTTTCCGATAAATCGAAATACATAAGGCCAAATTCGTGGAATAATCGGTTTCGAACATAGATTCCGTGGAATTATATCCATATGATTTCAGACATTATTATGCAATTTCAATTGGAAATTGGATCTCCGAACAAACCTGGGCACCCTGAAAAGAAGTAGTTTGATTAAAAGACTCTATAGACTCCTTAGATTGAGCTGCGGTTGAATTGTTCTTCTGTACTGCATATACTTTCGAATTGGTTCATATTTCGAAGATATTTTAACCATTTGAAATAAAATATTTGCACTTAAAAATTACATCAATGGTAATGCTGCAGCTGGGTATTTCTAAAAGTCTGCCCCCTTTTGGATATGTTTTAATAATAAATGGTAAAGTAAAAATCACCTGAACACAAATTCGCTCAGTTTCACCTTCTGTCTGTTTGGGAAAAATATTGCACAATTCTATTGCTCGCTTGGCATTTATACATATACATATGTACATGCATACATATGTGCGAGTATAAGTATACCATATACACGGTTAGCTAACATTTGTATTTGATGCTGTTTACATATTCCTTTGCAATCTTGGCAGAAAACATTTACACGTAGGTATGTTTGTTTCGCCGACTATAAACCAACTTCAAATATGTACAAAACACATAAAGTAATAAAAATCAAGAAGAACATAAATATGTGTAAAGAACTTGCAAGCAAAGTAAATAAAAGTAAATTGTCGTAAAGTGAATGTCATAATTGTCTCGCACCACTTCCATATATTAAAAGGCATTTTAAGGCGCTGGATGCGCTCATCACTCTTTTAAGTGATCATTCATTTGACTTGCCGCTACTTAAAAGAGTCAGCCAAGGTTGCCAACTATACACATAACATATACATACGTGTATGTATATGTGAATGAGCAAAAGCATAGGCGAAAAAGTAAATAAAAAATTTGCAAAAATGGTTAATTAATTGGTATCATTGCACATTTAATAGGTTGGAAGTTGGCCGTTTGTCACGCACTCATGCGTTAGATGGGTTTATTTACATCACTTTTGGCATTGCGCTGCTGCCGCACGGTTGCTCAGGAGAGTACTTGCGCTACTCACTTGAGTGTACTCTTCAAATTTGCGCGTGATTTGAGTGCGTTTGTGTTGCATGCATTTGGCCTTTAATGGGATTAAAATTTTGCTACCAAATTAATGAGCTGAAAAATTGTTGATTTGAAAGTCACTTGTGAGCTTAGCTTTGATTCGTTTGCTTTTATTCTGTCTACTTACCATACACATGTTTTATGCATTTACTTTGTTTGCTTAGAACTTGATAATTTCATAATATTAACAAACAAAAAAAAAAAAAAATAAAATAAAATAAAAATAAAAATAAAAATAATAATGCTGGAATGCTCTTTTTGCTTGGCATGTTTGCCTCAGAGCTCAAGGTCTCAAAGTCTTTGGTGATTTGTATTTGATGGGTGGCAATGACTTGGTGATTAAATATGATGTGTTGTAATGTGTTAAGTTGAATTTGTTATACTAAACAGCTAAGTATTTGTTAATATATTTTACGCATGCTGCAGTTTGAAGGATGACAACGGATATGCATACTTAAATTCCTCAGCGTTGCCGGGATATTTTTTTATCTATTTACGTTGGTAAAAAGTAATTAAAATGTTTAATTTAAATATATGACCTTTGCGTCACAAGCCACATTATTCATTTGTCTTTTGGGCAGTCTTATTTAATATATACCTATAATTGTATACTAAAAATGTAATTTTTGATATTTACTGTAGATCTGATAAACTTTCAAGGAAGATAATTATGTGCAAAAACCCTGAAATAAATTGTCTGAAATGTATCTCAAGTTTCCGTATTTGACAGTTTTTGATATTGGATGGTTTTCAATGAGCTAAGACTTTTCTCGGAGTTGGCCTTTGTGACAGTTTTTACTTGATTTATATTCAGTTTGGTTTACTATTTCATAGTTAATAGACTCATTACGGAAAAACGTTTGCGAATTGTGCAAATTTATTACAAAAACCATGGTTCAGTTCCCGCGACGTGCCCAATATTCGATGGACATAATCATCGGTGACTCGAGCAACTATGGATCTACTCTAGTGAATAATGCGCATCCTCAGAGACGACGTACAGTGCGTACCGAAGACGCCATTGCTGCTGTAAAGCAGATTATCGAAGATTACCCGAATCAGTCCATCCATATCGCGTGCAACAATATTAGAGCTGTGAACTCATAAGAGGGCCATCGATTCCGATTTTCACAAGAAAATTTTGTTCAGCGATGAAGCTCACTTTTGGCTGAAGGGGTACGTTTCTAAACAAAATTGTTGCACTTGAAGAGATGATAATCATAAGCCATTGTTAAGACGCCAGTACATGTTCAAAAAGTCATTGTTAAGTGCGCTCCATTTGGTGAGTCATCAATGGGGAACGCTTACCTAGATACGATGAATGATTTTTTATGACTGGCATTGGATGGTATAGATCTGGACAACGTTACTTTACGTGCCACTCAAAAAACGAAACCGTCGTTTTTGGGCCGTGTTATCTCTCGAAGTGGTGATCGCAATTGGTCACCGAGATCTTGTGATTTAACACCTAGGGACTTTTTCCTTTGGGGCTACCTGAAAGATCAAAGACTAACATCGATTCAAGATCTCAAAGATGGAATTCCTTGAGGACAATGCCGTTTCAGCGAATTACGCGATTTTCTAACCGTTTTCTGTGTGGAACGTAGCGCCGTTGAATCTACATATAGCGTATGTATTTCCCAACATTTGGCAACAAATAATCTCTGAGTATGACTCGGTAACCATCAGCGTTGACGTTAACGGTATTCCCCTCGTTTTTGTAGAGAAAGGGACCATTGTGAGTGAATAAGCTTTAATCTGTATGGTGCGTTTGGCTTCCGCATATCTCGGAAAGTTACTTACCGACTGATATTTTTTACACAACACCGCATCATCTCGGCCAAAAGATGGAATTAACTCGTGAACATTTTCGTGCGATCATTTTTCACAACTTTCGACGTGGATTATCACGACAAGATTGCATCGATGAACTAAAATCTTTGTATGGCTATGAAGCACCATCCTATAGCACTGTGAAAAACTGGTACAACGAATTCAATCGTGGCCGACGCTCGCTCAAAGACGAATTCCGGGAAGGTCGTCCAAAAACAGCCGTTGTGCCAGAAAACATCGATGCCGTACGAGAACTGATAATGCAAGACCGTCATGTAACATACCTTCAGATAGAGGCATACCTATGCATTTCTCCCGCCAGCATACATTCGATATTGCATGAACACCTGGCCGTAAAAAAGGTTTGTTCTCGTTTGATCCCGCACAATTTGACAATCGCTCAAAAAAAGGCTCGTGTGGATTGGTGTAAAGAAATGCTGAAAAAATACGATCGCGGTGCTTCAAAAGACGTTTATAAGATCGTCACAGGTGACGAATCATGGATCTATGCGTATGAGCCCGAAACAAAAAAAAAAAAAAAAACCATTTTTATAAATATTCGTATTTTTATTATTAGGCCAGAAATATGTATAGCAGCCTACGTAGATACGGATCGCTTCGCGTATTGAGTAAATAAAATTATGAGGAAAATATAGCCAATGCTTCATTTCTCAAACATGCATTGAGTGTGTACCAGAGCGAAGCTGTACCCTGCTAGTTTTCTATAATTTTTGATGTTGGTCGGACTGGGACTCGAACCTTAGAATAGTAGTACGCACTGCTAGTCATCGGTTACATAGTTCGGTAAATTAAAAAGTGCTATGTAAATGCGTATGTATATTTGCATCTATATTAGCCAACTTCCTGTGCGTATTGGGTTAAGGCTAACTTGCAGGCTACATTTAGCAGCAACAACATTTGAATGATGGCAAATTAACTATCTGTAATTAAGTCAGTGCAAATGAGAATTTTCCAAGTAACGAGTAAATCTATTTATATATACGTGTATATATATATACCTATATGTTTTTACGTATCTACATATGTAGATATTTTATTGATGCTATTATTTATGATGCACATATATACATACATATGTAGATATGTGCGTACGAAAAAGTTCATACACATATGGAGACATCTGCTATGCATATAAACTTAAGCTCACCGCATACGCAACTGCCTCCGTTTTGGCCAACAACTCCAAGTGTGCGTAATTGCCCCTGGTAGAGCGCAGTTGAGTCACATAAAACTGACGACAGCCACCAAACAGCCGTAATTACCGCTGTCGCCACATTGCCACTGTGCGTTGCCGCAAGCCGATGATTGCGTTGTGTCAGTGATCGTGAAAATTTGCCGAGTTTGGCGCAAGTGTGTTGTCGTTGGGAGTAAGAATGCCTCTTTGCCGTTGCCACAGCGTGCAAGTGCAAGTGCATATAAGCATTTTGAGTATGTACATACATGTGTATGTTATGGTGAGCGCATTTATTTTGCCTTTTTTTAACGACTTACTGCATATATGTACACATATGTATGTGACTGCACTTACTAGACTCATAAAATCATTGGCTGTGGTGACTTGAAAGTTGCAACCAACCGCATACCAAAGTCTATTAAATAAACACAACAACAAACACGCACGCACGCACATATGGTGAGCACTTGAAATTCGCACAATTTGCTGACAATGGCTGTTAATGTAATTGGCGATTCGATTAGTTTGCCGGATCAATTGGTCGGTCGGTAGCTGCAGCCAAAATGACTGCTTGATTTTGTGTGTTTATTATTGGCATTAAGCACTTTTGACACATTATCTTTGGTATTTCAAGTATTTCCACGCACATATTGCCTTCATGCATACATACATATATACATATGTATGGTATGTACATATGCACGTGTGTACCAGTGTTCAGTATGTGTGGCGCATACGGAAATAGGAAACTATTTAAGTTATGCCCCAAACTCACGCCACAGCTGGCTGCCGCATGTCTGTTTGAGCTTTTGATGGAAACGCACAGAATTTGCGGCGACGCTTCGATCGAGGACAAATTTTGGTGTTTGTTGGTGTTTGCTTCGGTATTTTGTTTTTGCACACCTTCTAGTAACCAAAGTGAGAAAAACTAAGTTTTATTACAAAGTGATTGCGTCTGAACTTTTTAGCGGTCAGCTTGCGGTATTTAGTCTCCGCGTTGTGGTGATCGAGTAACATGCAGGAGATTATTAAAATTTCAAGGCTTGATTGGTATGTATCTTTTTAAATATGTCTATATGCATGTGGTGACAATTTTTTCGGAGCATCTGACTCAATAAACTACACTATAAACCATACCAAAGAAAAATTCCCCCCAGCGTCATTAGGTCACCAAGGAAGTGACATAACTTGGCTGGATTAAGCTCATCCGTCGTGCGTAGAACTGATTATCATGGGGTCGGACCACCGGAAAACTGATTAGTCCGGCTTCACAGAGTTTTCGGAGTATGCCTTTAGTGCCCCCTAGTCCCAACAGACGTGATCGCTGATGCCTACATCATTCCAGCCGAAGGCATTGTGGAAATCTATCCCAGGCGTAACCGCCTACGTCAGGCTGATTAGGGAGATACCCAAAACAGGGAACAATTTGTCAATAATTATAAGCGGACCAAATGCAAATAAAAATTAATATTCTGAAACGTTACTCGGGGGCAGCCAAGCGTTGGGACGGTATAAAATATCTGTCTGACCGAATGCGATGATCGGGTGAAAATCTCGGTGACCGCCCCAAACTGCCATCCCATTATGATCTGTCAAAACAAAGACAAACCGGTTCAGACAGTTATCGTGAAGCCAATCTAAGCTTAGTGGAAGCAAAATTTCTTTCACAAGCCTTCAACGTCTATCAATACCCGACATGTGAAAACAGGGAAAATAGCAACACAAAACATGAAGAAGTCCTTACAACTATAATGGTAACGGATATGAATCATCTTAGATGTCGGAAGTCACCGGTCAAATTTCTCAGCTAGAAATTTAAGGAATTTACACAAGTGGTACCGCAGGTGGGTGTTCTCTCAAGGATATTGTCTTATCCTTATATTTCGAAGCTCTCTTAATTACAAGTAGTTGTCTTCCTAAGCTCATAAGTCGATGACTATTCGATAATATCGTCAGGTGAAAATATTGATAACTTTTGCCCAATCGTAAGCTCAGGTTCTTCTGAACTTTCGTGCTTCATTATTGCACCACGTCCAACACCACGACCCTCTCTACCGAAGTGAAATATATCGATATAATCTTAGATAGCAAACTCAACTGGAGCCGGATCACGACAGAAAGGCCGAGGATGAATGTAACTGCACTTTTCGCTTGTAAAACGGCGAAAAGAAAAAGATGGGGTATAAGACCGAATACCGTGTACTGGATTTATATATTGATATTAGGTCAATTAAAAAGTTCGTTTGGTTTTTTTTATTGATTTTTCAAAATATGATAACTTTGTGTACGATTTAAGTCAAATAAGCGCCGTTTTGTTGGTAAACTTGTTGCCAACGAGATGCCAACTTCATTATACCCCTCTCGTAGAAGGCTGCGGAGAGCCAATTTTCACAGGCCTCTCTTGAGGCCAACTTCTCACTATTAAGCCCGTGCAATGTGACCAGACATATATGCCAGAAATTGGACGAGAAGAAACCATAACATCTTATCTTTGTAGACCGGTTCTCCGTTAACAGTCCACTGTTTAATGAGGCTTAACGGGAAATGAGCGGGTTGCCAGTCTAGTGATTTATGCCGCAGCTGTAGGGACGAATAACAGGAATAGTCTATTGAACCATACCTCTAACACTGTCCAGATTTGACATCTGCGCCTTTGTAGCTTAGCGAAACTCAAGAGCGAAATATTGTAGCGAATTCGGCTTCGTATGCCTGAAACATAAGATTTGTATGTTTCAAAATCCTCAAGTATCACTAATCTTTTATAAGCTGCAGTGATTTAAGGTTAGATGTCCTAGGACAACCATTAATACTAATAACTTTGCAACTGCTGAAGAGAACCGAGCTCCTCCTTCAATTTGTGGTGTGTGGTGTGGTGTGTCTTGCTGATATACCATTTATTAACCAGAAAGTTTCCAGATATCGGTTTTTTCGATATTCGCGGTTTGGTTTATCATGAATTCGTTCCAACTGGACAGACGGTAGATAAAGAGTATTATTTGAGCGTTTTGAGGCGTTTGCGCGTAAACGGGCGAAATTCATTCAATTCATGGATTTTTCATGACGATATTGCGCCATCGCACCGAGCTGTAGTTGTGAGCGATTTTAAGACCAAAAGCTCTTTCAATACCATTGATCAACCACCGATTCATCGGATTTGGCCCCATGTGACTTTTTTTGTTTCCAAAACACAAGTTACTTCTCAATGGAACCCGTTTCGATTGATTGAGGCCGTTAAATTCGCAGAGGGAACTGAGGTCCGCTGATTTCAACAGCTGCTACAAACAAACTGGTTAACAGATCGCGCTCATTTTTAGCATAGTGATTAAGGCCAGTGCTGTCAACTTAACAAAAAAAGTGTTCAGCACAGGAAGTTTAAATAACAAATTCCGTAAACTTGTCTGGTCACAACAGATTGAGGTACCCACAGTCCATTCTAAGCCGATGGAAATACACTCGGAGGACATAACATTCCCTACCTAGGGACGACCACAATTAAAAAAATTAATTTTATATAACTTGTAAGGTTGATCGAACCAGGCCCACCTAAGACAACCACGAGACATGTGCTATATTCACTTCGACTACGGTCTATCTAACACTTCTTCCAGTTAGTTAGAAATACGATTTGGTGAATAAATATTACTTCGATTTATTCCAAACGAGTTTCTTGTATGCTTTAGCAAATAACATTATGTCTGCCTTACATGCGTAGGTTGCTATAAAGTACCGATTAAACAATAAATACTAGACATATTGTAAGTATAATATGTACTTTGGCATGTTAAGTTTTTTATTATTTAGGTGAGAAAAAATCGGTGTAATCTTTCTCCATAAAATAATACTACTACTGCATTTAACACGCTGTAAACGGATTTTAGTTTGAATAACAATGCACTCGCTCAAATGCAATATACAAATCATCAAGCTTTATTTATTGTTAATTAACAGCAGTAATTAAAGCTACCCAGTTATATCCATATTGAAAAGTATTTGATTTATTTGATTTGTACATCAGCTGTTCCATATTTAGTCAAAACTCATCACAACAACATTTTATAAACACCAAACACTGTTTGAAATAAATAATTGACAACATCTAATAAACGACTTGGTAATTATGAAAAGTGAATTCGCTGTTAAGTAAAACATCACATTAAAATTTGGAATTAAATGTTTAATAATAACAGCGAAGTTAAAACTATAATTATAATTAAACGCTAATTACATATGCAGCTTGATACTTAATTTCACCTAGCTACTGTTAGTTCTTCCAGAGATCTATTTAATGTTCTTCTCTACCTGATCTTTTCAAAGTAGTGTAGGTCTTCCCTTCCTCTGCTTCTTATAAACTACGAGTATGTCCATGTCGCAGTATATCTCATACAGCTCATCATTGCATCGGTTGCGGTATTAGCCTTTTCCAACACGTAGAGAACACGTAGACAACTTTTCTCTCGAACACTCTTAACACCGACTCATCATACACGTATATTGACATCGTCCACGCTTCTGCGCCATATAGTAGGCCGGGTAAGACGAGCGACTTGTAGAGTTTGGTTTTCGTTCGTCGAGAGAGGACTTTACTTTTCAATTGCCTACTCAGTATAAAGTAGCACCTGTTGGCAAAGATAATTCTGTGTTTGCTTTCAAAACATACTATATTACTTACGACAATGCTGGGCCCCAGGTAGACGAAATTATCTGGGACCTCAAAGTTATGCCTGTCAACATTGACGTGGGAGCCAAATCGCGAATCCAATGACTGTTTGTTTGCTAACAGAAGATTACAAGCAGTTTTATTTTTGTTTTAACTATTTAAATTTTAATTAGCATTAGTTTACGCTAGGCAATCGAGATGACGAGCGAACAATCAGC